>CM062618.1:56555852-56565852 GCA_025617555.3 Puccinia polysora
GCCTAGATGAACAAATAAAAAATGGCAATCAAAAAGAGATTTCTTAACAATTATCCCCTGGCTAGCGGCAGGCAGATTTGAGCTCACAGACTCCAACAGGAGATAATAAAAGCCCCCTTTTCATATATCCCATGCCAACTGGAGTTGCCAAAATTTTAATATTGCAAGCCAAGTAGATGTAGCATCCTGTTGTTGTGAAGATGACTGTATGATTATGCTGCATAAGCCAGATATGGAGAGCAACAGTTCATGAAGGGCGGGAACAACCCAGTGTCTCTCACCCCTTTTGACTTGTTGAAAGGGAGATGTTGGACCCCTTTGTGGGAGGATTTGACTAGAGAATGGTCAGCCAATCTGATTTGGCGTAGAGTCCAACTTTACAGATGTAACTGCCAAGAGGAAAGGAGTCATCAAGATTGAACATCATGAATCAAGATTTGAGTCCGTTCAAGGGTTGTTGTGCCATTTGACATAACCCCAGTGCCACCGGCATGTCCGGCTGCTATTTCTAGTTTGAATTCAGAGTAATTGGATTGTACGTCTTCAACAGGTTGATCAGACAAGGATACTACATTGGTGGCAGTGGTTCTGCAAGGTTGTGAAGTAGACTTATTTGTTTTTTTCTGTGATTTCTTGAAGCGTTGAGGATCAGAAGTAGAGGTTTGGGAAGACTTCAGTTTCTGTAAAGATTCAATGAGTATTATGACAGGTATTTAGATCATGGTCCATCTTGGTTACAGAAGGAGCAGAGCTTAGAAAGCTTATTGGCTGTGGTAGTTTGCTTCTTAGAAGACTCCTTCTCAGCTGATGAGGTGGCAAAATCAATATTGTTTTGTGATTGTCTTTGGGTGTATTTGTTTTTGAGAGAATTTACAATTTTTTCAGATTTTCACATTATCTTGATTCATAAACAAAGAAACACAGTGTAGCCAATCTTGAGGGATTGAGCTGAGTAGGGCTTCCACATGTAAATCATCAGCTGTTAGAGGATTTTCAAACAGAGATGAGAGAGTTGAGTTTCTCATGGTAACAAGCCATAGAATTGATGGGAGGTAAGATATTGTCCCCTACCATCTTTGTTAGCAATAGATTTTGCAACCAGTAGACCCTACCACCCATTGTTTGATCTTGTGGGCCCGGTTTAGTGCTCTCCACATCCTTTGAGCATGCCTGCAATTTTCACAAATATATTGCAGATTACCTGAGTTGACTGCCTGAGTGATTAGAGCACAGACAACTTTATTATTGTCCAACCATGTTGAGTTGGGGTCTTCTGGTCTGGATTTTTCAATAATGTATTCCAGGCCGGCAGCTTTGAAATAGGAGGTAACTAAAAACTCCTAATTGGGATAGTTCTATTCAGGGACAGGGGTTTTGAGGGTGGGTAGCTTTGCATTGGATAGCTTGTGGGAGACCGCAAGTAAAGAACTGGAAGAAACATTGAACATGGTTGCTTTTGGTTTGAGAGAAGGTGATGAAGAATTTGACATCTAACAGCCAATTGCTTTAATGTTAATCATACAGATCCTTTTGAAGAGATTAAGAGTGGGCGCAGTGGAGCTCTGGGCTCATAACCTTATGAGGTCCACTGGGACAGCAGGGAGTGGAATGCGGAAGGATTTTATTACATTGGTGATGAGGAGAGACTGAGACATGAACACAAGATGAGAATGAAAAAGAGGACGGTCTGAATAACATACCTGGGACAGCAGGGAGTGGAATGCGGAAGGATGAGGAAAAGGAATCATTCCACACTCCTGAAGCTTCTCCAGGTATATTAAGGGATGTGTGAAATGTGAATTAAAGGTGAAAGCACACAGAGAGAGAAGGTGAGATGTGTGTAACCCAGCATAAGTGATGAAGGGATGAAGAAATGAAGCAATGGGAGTGTGGATGTGATGAAAGCAATAAATTGATGAGAGTGATGGAGCAAGGTGAGAGTGATGAAGTGATGAGGGGATGATAGTGATGAAGCAAAGAGGATACAAAGAGATGAGAGTGATGAAGTGATGAGAGCAATGAAAATAAAATTTTTCCAATGAGGTTGGAGGTATAATTTTTTGGATGAGGTTGGAGTTTGAAACCAGGGGTGATGATTTTGAATGAGGTGTGATTGAGCCGGTGAAAGCCTTCATATACTTTACTTGAAAAAACCCACTTATTTCATGTTAATTTTGACACTTCTGATCTGAAATAAGTGGTTTTTTTGATTTTTAATGGCAAGTTTGAAATTTTGGATTTGGGTTGAAACAAGCCATGAAAAATGGTTGGTTTGCTTAACTTTGATACACCCTAATGGTGGTGAATTGACAATAATACTATCAGAATGTGTTAATAAATAACTTTTTTGCCTCTTATAAGCACCTGATTGCATATTTAAAAGGGTCTAGATTGATGAATTATGAGTTCTGTTTGTAAAAAAACCAAAAGGGCACTTTATAAATATCTTTCTGGGTAAAAGGAGCCTCCTCAGGGCACATAGAGAGGTTGGGGCTTGTAGGCTGAGTCTAGAAAGCCGGCCAGGGCCAGTGTATCACGCTCCTTGGTTCTTTCAATCAGCTTCACCTGTGTATGAAGGATTTATGCATGATTCTTATGTAAAGACTTGTCTTTATGTGAATTTTTTATTTCTAAAGTTTTGAAATATTTCCTATTTTGTATTATAATTATTTGATGAAAATTTTCAGAAGCTGAAATTTTTAAATTTTCTGTCATCTCCTGAGCATTTTGGTAATTTTTAATAATTTTTATGTGGACTCTCTGGTAGGTTTGTGGTCCACAAAGATCAGGTTGTGTCATTTTTGTCACAACCTTTATTATTTTTTCCTCTAAGTTTTCTCCTTTATAATTTGATTTTATTTATTTTTATTTGAGATTCAGAGGTTTCAAACCGTCCTTTATTCATCTGTTGCATCATTAAATATGTATGATGTCTGAATATGTGTTGTAGCAGTTGTGTGCTGTACCTTGTTGTCAGGGATTTGTTATTGCTGACCTGATGCACGCTGGCTTGACAGCTGCAGGCAGGAATTTGAGATTAATTGTAGACAGCAGATGGGGGCATATTTAATGCAGGTTTTCTGGAAAGTTTTTGTGGTATTGCAGACCTGATGGGCGCAGCTTGTGTTGTATGGATGGGGGGCTGTGTGCAGGAACTCTTGAAAAACATAAATCTCCCTGCAACTCCTAAAATATACACAAAAATTCAATTCTTACTGAATTTTAGTTGTGAAACCTATGAGCTAGAATGCACATTAAATTTGAAAATTTCCAAAGATTCACTATAGTGGTGTTGTGATTTTTGGACAATTCCTTATTAATTTATTCAAAATATGAAGGAGTGAGAATTCAATGGTGGGGTCAGCAAGTGAACCTACCTGATTTTGGGTGCGAAATACAAATCTGAAATAATATTTATGTATTTCTCAGTCTTTCTTGAGTTTATTAATTGAATATTGTTGTTATTTTTTTCTTATTTATTTTTGTACTTTGACAGGTTGCTCTGCAAAAGAAATTGAATAAGAGAGATGGAATTGGTGAGAGAGAAATAGGAGAAAAAATTAGATAGAAGATTTTGGAAGTAAGAATAATGAAGGAAAAGGGATTTAGGATTGAAAAGACTTATGATTTCAGTTGAGATTAAAATATTTTGAGTTGGTTCCAAAGTTTTAATCAGACTGGTATCCATTCCATTTGACATTCCACTGAAATAATCATTTGAATAACCTTTGATCAAGGGTAAAATTTTCTTCCCTGCTCAAGATGATCTTCAATCTTGGAAGGTTCCAGAGTTGGATGATTTTTTTCCCCTGGTTCTAAACAACAGGTGGGATCTGAAGAGCTGGATTATTTTTATTTCCTGGACCAGGAGACTAAGAACAAAGAATCAAAAAAATGAAGACAAAGATAAAATAACAGTTGAGATTGAGGGGATCAACAAGTCTCACTGAAAGTGAACAATTGTTGAGTGGGAGCTCTCAAGGGAAAAAAGGTGTAAAAGATGAAGATGAAGGAAACAGAAAAGACTAGGAATGGAAATCTGAGTATGGAGTTTTCAGCAGTTTGTTGTCTTTGAGTTCTGAGTTGAGTTAATCTCACGTCTGAATAGGAAATGGAAGGAAGTCAATGGATTTTGGGATGTGATGGTTGATGTTAATCTTTGTTGATGCAAGACAGGTTTCAAGCATAGCTGGAAATTTGTCGGAGATGGTTGAGGAAAGGATTGGTCAAGAATGGGAGAGTAAAGCAGAGAGAGCAGTGGTAGAGAAGATGGAAGCTGAGGAAAGGGTCTGAGGAAGGGGTAATAGAAAGGATGGAAGCAATGGGGAGTTATTTGTTGGAGATGGAGGAGATGAGAGAGTGGAGCAGGGAGAGGAGTGGTGGAGAGAATGGAAGATTGATCAGATGGTTTCTGATGAGGCGGTGGTTCAGGCAGGTTTGTGGGGAGCAGTTGGAGTTCTGGGACAGGTAGTGAGATAGGGCTTGAAGGAGCATTGGCACCCTGGAGTGGTGCAATTTTGAGTGAATTCCTTTAAACAGGATCTTGGGGAGAGAGAATTGAAAGACTGCATCAATCAATTTTGAATTCAAAAGTTAAAGGTAACTCATGAGCATTCTTCAGAAAAAAAAGAACCTGATAAATTCAGTCTTGAATTGACTGAGTTTATCTTCAGATATTTTATTGGTAGCTCAAGGCTTGCAGATACTCTGAGGGTTGAGCCACCCCAACCAAATCTCTTAATTTGAAGTTGAATTCCCAAAATTAGTCCAAATTGTTTTTCCAGATTGTTACTTATAAAACAGATTGGTTGCCATGAGATTGGGAAATAAAAAATTTGATCTTGTAGAGTTTGAACAAGGCAGAAGTAATCTGGAGCTGGTTATGAAGGGGCTATGTGAATAGGATTGAAATTTGGATTCCTTCTGTAAACATTTTGAAAGGGAAATTGTTTGGTTGAGCTATAAGTGAAATTATTGTATGAAAATTTGGAATAGTGGAGGCCATTTCTTCCATTCATCTTGTGGGTATTTAGTATCAATTTGTAGATGATGTTTGAGACTTTGATTTACTTATTATTTTTTATGATCTTCTTCAAGCTGATAGACTGTTTTTAAATTGTCATTAATTTGACCAGGCTACATTGATTCCAAAAAAATCAATAAATTCACGCACATATCTTTGAAAAAAAGGTTTAATTTGAGTGATTTCTTTCTTTTTTTTGCTGAAAACACACCCAAGAGCCATTATTGGCATGATTATAACCGTTTTTTTACTATAATCATTCCTTCTGGAATATTTCTCACCTCAGGAAGGAATTTAAACCCTAAAAAGACACAAAAATAAAAAAAGGAATTAATATAGAAAATTAAGGTTTGGAACACCTTTTTAAGGTTTAAAAAAGTTCCTGGGGTGGAAGAACATGCCTTTTGGAAAAACCTGAGGCCCTACAAGGCCTTTAAACATTAACTGAGGTGCTGGGGGCTGGTATAAGGCCTCTAGACCCCCTTTGGGGTCTGTCTGTGGTTGAACCTTCTGGAGAATTCAAATATGAACACCCTTTAAGTAAATTTAATATTTAAAAAAGCAGTAAATATCAATTTTGCTAATGTCATCATTAATTCTTTCCACCCAAAACATTATCTGTTCCTATTTGTAATTTTACTCCAAGATATTTAAACATCCATTGAAATCTACCTTTGCTATCTCCACCACCTATTCCAGCCTCTTAAATTTTGGCTCAGTAATATTTGATGAAGGTTTCTGACATGCTCAAATATGTTCCTTCCAGTTAATCTAAGATACACTGGAGAATACCCCCTCAAAAATGTTAAAGATTATCCAAATCAAAAGCTAGCACAAAAATTCTGCAAATTTGACCAGTTATTATACCTCTTCATCAAATACTCAATTCCAGTAAAGCATGTCAAATCTAGCAACTCCCCTTTGGTACTAGTTGTAATTTAATATCATCATTGAGCCACCTGTAGCTATTAAAGCTCTATTTCATAAATCTAGTGACTATTCCCTTGGTCAACGTTTCTCTTTGGATACTTTTTTTCATTTGAAAATCTCCTTTTGTCTCATTTTTTGATTGTATAAGAGCCTGATTTTTTTTCCCAATTTACTTCCTTAGAAATTGATTTTTGTGTATTCTGAGCTTTGGAAATTCTTCCCTAACTCAACTGCTTTTCAAAATTCCACAACTCAGTTTACCCCTTTTATTGGAGTTTTTGAACCAAGTCCTAGTCTGACCACCTGATCATTCCCTTGAAGCATCCCCCAGCTTCTTTGAGACTCTTCAAAACAAACATAAGCTTCCTCAAGCCTGCATTCATTAAAGTTTTATATTCAGTGTGCATAATAAAATAATTATGGCTTCTGTCACACGCACAGCTCACATACTGAGTACAAAAATGGATTTAGGTCAACACAGTGAAAATGGGAGATTGAAAATCAATATGAGAGATATTAAGGTTAGTAAGGCTATCCTTCAAATATCAAATTTTAGGTTCATATTCAAGTGCAATTTCAGAGGCAAATTTTTCAGTAAGGAAACCGAGGAAAATCTCAGTTTGAAAACCCAGTCTCAGAAATCTGAAAGAATTTATGGAATGAGCTAACTGAGGAAACACTTTTCAGGTTGAAGGAATTTCCTTTTAAAGTGATCTAAATTTTGATGAGGATGAATATATAAAGACTGACAGATGACCTCTTTATCTAGGGATTGAAACAATGAAATGAATGTATGGAAATAAAAGATGACAAACATGGTGAAATAATCAAGGTAAAGGCTAGAATGGAAAATCATTTGATGATGGAAATGAAACTTCAAGGGAATAGGGAACAACAAGATCAAAAATAAATTGAGTTGCATTTTATTTAATAATGGGGAAATGAGTCCCTAGAATAATAGGGATGGTTTTCTAGGTGAGTAATTTAATCTTTGGATACCTGTAAATGATGCAAAATGATAGTTTGATGGTTACCAGAAATTAATTAAGATGGAAGCTAGGTTAAAATTTCATAGCTTAACATAAAAATTAATTTGAAGGTATCTAAAAAAAGTTCAGAGTTGATTGTTACTAATAATAGGGCTTATCAGAGTTAAGCAAACCTGCCATTTTTTCATGGGGGGACCAAATCTGCCATTTCAAAACTACCATTAAAAATAAAAAAACCACTTGTTTCACATCAG
The DNA here is from genome assembly GCA_025617555.3 of Puccinia polysora. Classification (NCBI taxonomy): domain Eukaryota; kingdom Fungi; phylum Basidiomycota; class Pucciniomycetes; order Pucciniales; family Pucciniaceae; genus Puccinia; species Puccinia polysora. Next base: position 56,563,049 of record CM062618.1, read on the forward strand.
GCGTGTCAGAGTTACCTGGAAATAAGTGGGTTTTTTCAATTAAAGTATATAAAGGCTTCCACCAACTGTCAACTTCATACACCCCTGATTTTCCACCTCCACCAACCTCCAAAACATCCTATCACCAACCTCATCTGAAGAAAATTTGATTCATTGCTCTTGATCTCTTCATTGCTATCCTCATCACTTTATTGCTATCCTCATCACTTTATTGCTTTCATCACATCCAGCTAACTCTCATTGCATCACTATCCTCATTGCTTCATCAATCTCATCACTTGTTCCGTCTCATTGCTTTATTGCTTTCATCACATCCACCTAACTCTCATTGCATCAATATCCTCATCACTTCATCACTCTCATCACTTTTTGCTTTCATCACATCCTAACTCTCTTGTCTTTATCCCTCTTGTCAGTGAATCACTCTCATCTCTTCCTATCCTCTTTGCTTAATCACTCTCATCCCCTCATCACTTCATCACCCTCATCACTTCATCACCCTCATCACTTCATCACTCTCATTGCTTCATTGCTTCATCCATTACTCTTTTTAAATGGCCCCTCAGCAATCCTCCCCCCACAAGTCCATTAAAAAATCCAATGGACCAAAGAAAACATCCCCCAGGACCTCAACATCCAAAACAGACCTCAACATCCAACAATCCTCCCCCATCAGCTTCCACAGGCTCAAGTCAGCTCAAGAGAGCTGATCACATCATCCTGGTAAACTGGATCAAAATTCTGTCCAACTATGATGCTTGCTTTGGATCCAACAATGAAACACAAGTTGGCCAACCTCCTTCATCTAAGGTTAATGTTTATCTCCTTATGGCAAATGAACTCAAGAATAAAACCAAAGGTAGGCTGGATCTTTCATCCAAACAGATGCGGGAGCAATTCAAGAACTATCAAACCAAGTAAAAAAAAGCCCACTAAATGTCAATCTCCACTGGCTTTTGTATCACCAACTCCAATAAAGCAAAGGGAATCAACTTGGTGGTTGATAAGTTGGACTCCATTTTTCCTTTTGATGTTCAAATGGATGAAATAACAACTTGGCCAACAAGGAGAAATTTATTCCTGTATCACCATCATCATCATCATCTGCTCAAGTAAGGAACCAATATCTTTTCTCTTCTTTCTGGTTAATCCTGACTGATTTAGATTTTAAAAAAAGAGGCTCATCAGTTCCAGAATGGTCAAATACTCAAGCCAATGGGGCCTTCCACATCCCTTTCAAATGAGAGCAACAAAATTCTCACACAAACCTCCTCTGCAAAGGGAAAGAAAAAGGCCTCCAATTCCACCAATATCAACCCCCATAGCATTCAAAAGAGGAGAAAAACTTCAAATCTTTTGGGGTTTGAGGAGATAATGGATAAGCAAGATTCAAGTAATACCATTGAATTCTCCTTGTTTTCTAAATCAAGCTCATTCCTATTCCCCTCTGAAAATTAGTGAAATTACAAATTGAATCTGAAAAACTTCATTTTGAAAAGAAGAATTAGGATTGTCAACTGGCCATTGATTTTCAAAAGTAGAAAGCCAAGAGTTTTGCTCATTAACAAAAATGGGATGCTGAGTGGAAGTTGAAACAGGCTGAGCTATAATTTCAAAAAGAGGAAAAGGAGAAGGATTGACAGCAAGCACAACTGGAAATGGAGAAGGAATGACTGGCAAAAGAAAAAAAGGATCAGTGGTCAATAGCTGTGGGGTGCATTGGTAGCAGTAGAATGGTAGATGAATCAAATAATATTACTCGAATGCTGGGCTTGTAAATATATTTGCTCTGATGAAAAACTTAAAAAGAAAAAAACAGAAAATTATTACAGTGTTGAAAATTTTTTTTTTTCTGATGAAGAAAAGTTGTCACAAAGTTGATGTCCTTCTTTTCTTGGTCAGAAAGTTTATCCAATGGGAAAAATTCAATTATTGAAAAAAGACCCTTGTGATCAGAATTATTTAGAACAATTACTTTGCCATGGGTGAAGAAATGGAATTGCTTAATTGTCTGCTTGGCATTTTAAAACTCAGTGGGTGAGGGTTTTGAATGTTTCTTTTTCTTTTTGGCAGTGATGGCAGTATACAGATCCAAAGTTTGTAGTTTCCATCCAGAAAATACAACCTTTTCATCAATGCCCCCCTCTGCAAGTTCCAAAGAGATCTCTGATGCCCTCATTTGATCCCTCTTTTGCTTCAAAGCCCTCTGCTTGCCACCTCTCTTTATGTTTGTCACCTCATCTCCTTCCATCTTGTTCCCTCCCAGGAAAATTCTCTGCTTGGGGTGAGGATCAAGAAGGGATTCAATTTGGAGTATGACATTTTGAGTGCGGTGGGAGAAGCAAGAGAATGGAAGCAAAAGGGGTCAAAGAAGGGTTACAAAAAAAAACCATGTTAGTCACAGGATGACAAAAATAATTTAAAAAAACAAAAAAAAGATACCAGTGTGTGAAAAAAACGGGCCAGGGTCAGTGGGAAAGGGAGGATGGGGCAGGATGGGATTGATAGGCTGGGAAGGAGGTGGGGATCCATTGGCTGGGCAGGAGGAGGGGGGGTGGCTTGGTCAGCTGGGCAGCAGGGGGTTAGGCAGGGGCCGGAGGCAAGCAAGGCGTGGGGCAAGTCAAAAAGGGGGGGGTGGGTGGAGTGGGTGGGGGGATGGCAAGCCAAGTGGGGGGGGGGGAAGAGGGAGGGAAAATTGGGGGGGCTAGGAGATAGATCCCGGCACTCAATTTTTTTTGTGTAAGATCTGAGGTCTCAATAGATCATACAGATAATCACTCAACAAATCAAGGTAGGAACTTGGG
>CM062618.1:56570852-56593352 GCA_025617555.3 Puccinia polysora
ATTCAACTATTCAAAAGTTCTGGAAGCTACCCTTCAAAAAAACTTGGTCAATTTCTTTCCAAATGATGAATTGTCTATAATTTTTTATAAGTGAAATTTGGTTGGTTTAGTATGCACCCATCAATTTTATTGTAATGTTTCTCAATGTTTTTACAGGTGGATATAATTCAGACAAACAAATTGCATTTTTTCTCTTGGAAAAGGAAGGAAAAATATTCAAGGTATTTAAAATTGTGGTAATTGGGTTGCAGCCCCTTCAAGATATAATTAAAACCCAGGATTGATGGAGTTATGCATGAGTAAAATAAGGGATTTGGTGTTTAATTGCCTGTTTAAAGGATTCCCAATATGAATTAATTCCAAAAACCCTTCAAAATTGAGACAGGAATGTCCCCCAGACCTTTTCCCAAAGGTCTGGGGGACACTCTGTGCATTGAGGATTGAAAAAAATGGCATGCATATACAAAGTGTCCTTGTGCATGGCTCCAAAAACTTCTTCCAAATCAGACTTAATTTTTTTTTTCTGAAAATGAATCATAATCCAGTTCATCCAGTTCAAAAAAAATCATTTAGAAAGACTGTGGCAGTCATCAAACCCAAAAGTATCCCAAAAAATTTCATATTGAACAATCCCCCCATCTGAAAATTTTTTGGGATATGCTGTTCTGAATTAATTCAAGTTTTTTTAAAAACTTAACATTCATTGGTGTTTGATTTTTTCAGTTTAAAACTTTTTGTTGATCTGGTTTGGTCAATTCATTCAAAAAATGAATTTGTAAATATCTCTCCCATTTTCAATCAGCATTAATAGGGAGTATCAGAGTTAGGAAACCCGTAATTAGAAACACACCATTTTTTTTACCAAACACACCATTTTAATGGCGGGTTTCTGAAATAAACATACCTCCTAACTGGTGTATTTCAAAATGACGGTTTTCATGAAAATTTTGGATTTCAAACATCAAACCCGCCATTTATGCACCATCATCCATCCACCATCCATCCTATGCAAAACACCCATCAACACCTCCACCTCAGCAAATCCATACCAATCCCATCTCCATTGCATCACACACATCTCATCTACATTGCTTCACATCTCCATTGCTTCAAATCTCTATTGCTTCACATCTCCATTGCTTCACACAAATATTATCATCATCTGATATGTCAGCTTTCTACTTTTACAGAGCAATCTGCAAAATCAACAACATAAAATACATAAATAAATAAAATAAAAAGGTATTAAGGAAGCAATAATCTTGAAATATTATTTATCATTCAAATTTTCCACCAAATTTAAGGTAGGGTCACTCACTGACACCTACCCCAAATTCCCACTCCTTTTATTTTAAATAATTAATGAAAGATTAACAGAAGACATGGCCTTGAGGTTTTTTCATTTAAATTTTTCAAATGAAACCCCATGTATAGGTTTCAAAGTGATAATTATTTCAGAATCCATGAATTCTGTGATTTAGAGGAGTTGAGTGCAGAAAAGTGATTTTTCTAAATTCCCGCACGCAGCCCCAGCAACTAGGACATCCGTGTGCCGCTGAGCAGCAGCACCGCCCTCCTGTCTACATAACCTGAAAAGCCAGGTATGCAGTCCCAGGCATTGGAAAAGTACACTGTGGTAGTCCAAACCTGTCCTATAGCCATCAGACTCACTTTTCCAGTGTAAAAACAGCTCAAAACCTCAAAGTAACCTCAGAAATGGATTCTATATCAGAAATAACCCATAGTCACTCAGCCAAAGTACCCCCCGTCTCTCATGGATTAGAAGATACAGCCCAACAAACCTCCAACTGTGGCAAACTCATAACCAAACAGGTGTCACAGCCCTGTGGAAGACATAAGAAATACCTTTTAAACCCTCAAGTACATACCAGTAACAGCTTAAACTCAACACCAGGACCATACAACCCTGTCACCTCATACAGAATACAGCAATACAGGTACAGGAGGCAGTGCAATCTGTCAGACCCTGTCACCTCAGCCAGAATACAGCAATACAGGTACAGGAGGCAGTGCAATCTGTCAGACCCTGTAACCTCAGCCAGAATAAATCAATACAGACATAGGAGGCAGTGCAACCAGTCCAGATCCATTCACCTAATCAGCATACAGAAATAAAGATGCAAGAGGGAGTGCAATCAGTCCAGATCCAGTCACATAAAAAGATGTAGATCCAGGAGGCAGTTCAACCAGTCCAGATCCAGTCACCTTATCAGCATACAAAAATACAATTACAGGAGGCAGTGCAATCTATCAGACCCTGTCACTTCAGCCAGAATACATCAATAAAGACATAGGAGGCAGTGAAACCAGTCCAGATCCAGTCACCTTATCAGCATACAAAGATACAGGTACAGGAGGTAGTGCAATCTGTCAGACCCTGTCACTTCAGCTAGAATACATCAATACAGACATAGGAGGAAGTGAAACCAGTCCAGATCCAGTCACCTCATCAGCGTACAGAAATATAAATACAAGAGGCTGTGCAGAAGTATACAGGAGCAATATATGCAGGAGGAAAACAAACCAGTATCAAGAAGAACCAAACAAACATGAAAATACACATACAAGAGGCTGTGCAGAAGTATACAGGAGCAATATATGCAGGAGGAAAACAAACCAGTATCAAGAAGAACCAAACAAACATGCAAATACACATACAGGAGGCTGTGGAGAAGTATACAGGAGCATTATAGGCAGGAGGAAGTCAGGCCAGTCTCAACCAGAAACAAACAAACCACCAGTATTGCACAGCAATACATGTAAGTAGAATCAAGTAGCACTAAACAAACCACCAATACAGCACAGAAAATTCAATCTATCTGCACTTCACAGCAATTTATGCAAGGCTGTGCATGCATGAAACTCCTGTTCAAGCTTTTCCCAACCAGAAGAAATGCCTAATGTAACTGTACAAGCTTTTCCCAACCAGCAGAAATGCCTCATTTACCTGTATCCCACTGTAACAGGGAAAGCCCCAGGGCATCCTCAAGGGCAGCCCTGAGCATCCCCTGAGGACCAGATTTTCTATTTAAGGACGGCCTCTCTGCCCTATCCAGATGGTATACTCATGCTATAAGCACACATCCCCATCCACTCATCTCATCATCCATCTGTGGTACCTACCCAGAAAAAAATATTATTAGTAAAAATCAGTCATAAAAGGAAAACAAGAAATCAGAAACCAAGTTATCACCCATCTTTTAGCCAATTAAACCATCCAACAGGTGCTTGAATAAGGGTTCTTCTGTGACCTGAATATTCAGCACCAGATTAAAGAAAAACCACCCCTTATTCAATAAATAACCCTTACAAAGAGAGAGAGCACAACAAAAAGCAACTACCAACCTTTCCCCTACCCAGCCCCCTGTGGGTAAACCCATCCTTGGGTCCTCTCCTGAACCATCCCTTTGATAAAGCCTTGAACCCTTTAAAGTTGGGAAATTGGTTAAGATGACATATATCTGATCAATCAGTGACCAATAACCCTAACACATCTGGTCCACTCTTCAAAAACCATCCTACCAACCCACAACTAATAATTAATCATAGGTTGATCTGAGACCTATATTAAGTCTGAAAACTGTCAGCCTCCCAGATTCCAAGATCCTTGCTATCCTTTAGCTACCAGAGGTGATAGAATAAATAATAAATACATTATTCAATAAATGCAGCAAAAATCTGTAAAATATTTGGATAAAGCTTATTGCAAGGTTAATTGGTTTGTATATGGTTTATTTTTATAAATAAATATAGATAAATTGATCATGAAATATTTTTATAGAGGGGCCAAAATTATATTGGGGATCTTTAACACCTCTCTTCAGGGAATTCAGTATGAAAACACATAGGCCTGGTTACTTTGGAACCTTTAGTTTAAAGGATATTTTGCCCAAACATAATAGGTATATAAAATACACGGTGGAGTGACAGGGCTTTGTAACCAAGATGCCACAACAGAGAAAGGATAATAAGACTCACTGGTATATTATTAAATCCTTTGGGTACCTGTTTGAAATGTGCACTGATGGGTTAAACCTGTATACTAGGTTGTTCAGCAGTTTAAATTGATAAGAAAGGGTTGAGGATGGATATTATTAATCAGAATAAAGCCATAAATCACTCACTTATCTCTTATAAGTATTTGAGTACCTTGGAACAGTGTCTGGATGTAAATATAACTGGGTCTCTGGGTACCAATATCCTCAAAAGAGCTCTTTATTTATAGCTTTTGGATTCCCAATATTGTCCTTCTGATGGGTACAGGGGCTCAAAGGGACAGACACTGAGGCTAGCAGGGTAACCAGTGGTAGCCTGTCATGGTTTCTTGGTGCTGTAACACGGGTAGCATCTAATTCCACAGTGTATGGGAATTATTCTACTTTATAATTGATGTTTGGATGTGTGAATAACACTAATCTGTTCTTTTTCTTTATTATGAGGGGCCACAATTATATTGGGGATCTTTAAAACCTCTCTTCAGGGAATTAAGTATGAAAACACGTAGGCCTGGTTACTTTGGGCCCTTTAGTTTAAAGGATATTTTGCCCAAAGATAATATGTATATAAAATACACAGTGGAGTGGCAGGGCTTTGTAGCCAAGCTGCAACAACTGAGAAAGGATAATAAGACTCACTGGTATATTTTTAAATCCTTGAGGTATCTGTTTGGGACGTGCACTGATGGGTTAAACCTGTATACTGGGGTTATAAGGTTGTTCAGCAGTTTAAATTGATGATAAGGGTTGGGGACAGATATTATTAATCAGAATAAAGCCATAAATCACTTAATTATCTCTTATAAGTATTTGATTACCTTGGAACAGTGTCTGGGTATAAATATAACTGGGTCTCTGGGTATCAATATCCTCTAAAGAGCTCTTTATTTATAGCTTTTGGAGTCCCAACATGGTCCTTCTGAGGGGTGCAGGGCCTCAAAGGGACGGACACTAAGGCTAGCAGGGTAACCAGGGGTAGCCTGTCAGGTGTTCTTGGTGCTATAGCGTGGGTAGCATCTAATTACTCAGGGTATGGGAATTATTCTACTTCATAATAGATATTAGGACGTGTGAATAACACTAATCAGTCCCATTTATGTATTATTTAATTAATTATCCTTAGTAAATGTTCCCAGTAAGTTAATAATTATTTTAATAGACTTTCCTACGGACACTCTGATGCCAGGTGAGTTCTCATTATGTATTAAATGATTGGAGTAAAGTCATGATATTGATTTGACTCCTTATTTTCGAATTTCAGTTGATTTACTAAAATAATTACTTAAAAATATAAGTCATGAGTATTCATGTATTATTTTTACATCATTAGTTTTTTTGGTATTTCACGAAAAGTTTGATGTCTAGAAATTCTCATAATAGTATATTAAAGTATTTTAATATATTTTTAGAAGTAGTCATTACCTCATTTTAGACATTTTTGGTACTTTGAATTATATTCAATAAAAAATAAATATAAAAGTTATTTAGGTATTTTTATATAAGTTTATGTATTTTTAGACTATCTGATATCCACGGGAACATTTATTACATATGTAGAATGTTCCCGTGTAGGTTGTAGCATGTTTATGAGGTACCTAGGTTTCTCAGGCTGCCTGTCACTTTGTCAACCTGTAGTCCTGCAGCTGAATACTTGTCAGAGGCCCGGGGCTGCATACACAGCTTTGAAAGGGTGACCGTGCTGTAGCTCAGCCGCGCAGGGGTGTATTGGCTGCTGCAGCTGCGTGCGGGAATTGTGACAGAACACGTTTCCATCTGTAACTCCTAAAATATACACAACACCTCAATTCTGACTGAATTTTAGGTGTAAAACCTATACATGACAATACATATGAAATATTCAATTGGCCAAAAAGTTCAATAGTGGTGCAGTGGTATTTTGGTCTTTCTTTCTTTAATTATTTAAAAATATAAGGAGTTGGATTTCAAGGGTGGGGTCAGTGAGTAACCCTACCTAATTTTGAGTGGAGAATCCATTTTTGCAATAATATTGATGGTTTTCTTACTTCTTCTTAGTTTAATTTTATTCTTATTATTTTTATGCTATTTCTTTTACTTTTGCAGCTTGCTCTGCAATATTAGCAAGCTTACAAAAACAAACAAGCCACCAGTAAAAAAATATTTGAAGACTTACTATAGTTTAGAAGGGTGGGCAATTCAAAACCACCTCATTTTACTAATGCTCTAAAGGAGTACAAGTAATACTGAATTCCCCTTCAAAGGCTTCCAGAAAGCTATTTGCTAAATTAACCATTATCCCATTAAGAGTCTCTACAACGCAGCTGCGGGACTACAGGCTGACAAGCTGACAGAAGGCATGAGAGCTGAGGTACCACATAAAGGTGCTACTACCAACATGGGAACATACCACATATATAATAAATGTCCTTGTGGATAGTACATGGTATAAAAATACATAAGATTATATAATATTACTTTAAATAAACATTTTATAAAATTTTACAAAATATACTAAGTAAATACTTAAATTCCAAAAAAACAATAACCAAACGTTGAGAAATCTTTTAAAATACCTTAAAGTTACAAATCTGAGGACTTTGAAATATCAAAATTTTGGTAAAATACCAAGAAAATTGAATATGTAAAAATATTACATATATTTCCACAGAATATATTTTAATTAATCATTTTAAGTAAATGAACAAAATTTTGAAAATAAGGACCAAAATCATTATTATGATTTTGTTCCCATCAGTGAATGAATAATGAGAACTTATCTTACATCAGGTTATCCCTAAAAATTTCTACTAAGAAGAAAGATCATCAACTTGAGAATAATTACTAAGGATAATTAATGGAATAAAGATCATGCGAATGAATAAGGTGTTATTCACATGCCAATAACTCAATCAACAAGTAATATAATTCTATTATCCTGTGGAACTAGATGCTACCCATGTTATAGCACTAAGAAAACGTGATGGTCTACCACTGCTTACCCTGCAAGCCTTAGCATCTTTCCCTTTGAGCCATTATAGTACTCAGAAGGACAGAATTGGGACCCAAAAATATACAAATAAAGAGCTACTTTGAGGTTATTGATACCAGAGACTCAGTTATATACATATCCAGACACCATGCCAAAGTGATAAGTACTTATAAGATATAAGTAATTGATTTTTAGCTTTAGTCTGATTAATATTATCCATCCAGAACCAATTTTATCAACTTAAACTGCTGGACAACCTTTTAGCCCTAGATGCAGGCTTAACCCATCAGTACATGTCCCAAACAGGTACCCAAAGGATTAAATACCATAAAATTAAGTTCATTATCCTTTTTCTGTTGTGGAAGCTTGTATAAATATCCCTGCCCCTCCACCATATATTTTATATATATATTATCTTTGGGCAATAAATCCTTTAAGAATAAAAATTGAAGGTCCCAAAGTAACCAGGCCTATGGATTTTAAAGTAAATTTCCTGAAGAGGAGGTGTTAAAGATATCCAATATCATTGTGGCCCATCTTTTTAATCACTTGATAATCAATTTATGAATATTGATTAACAATAATCATTAATATCAAAACCATATTTTCTTTCATTTGCTTTATCCAAATATTTTACAGATTATTTCTGCATTTTGATAATAATATATTTATTATTTATTCTATCACCTCTGGTAGCTAAAAGGTAGCAAGGAACTTTGAATCCAGGGGGCTGACATTATTTCCCCACATCACATCACCATCTTTCTCAACATGTCCAATCAAACTTCCCGGCAGCAAGTTGAAAAGACAAAAAAAGTGACTGAACTTTTAACCACCAGTCCACTCTAACCGGTCCACTCCTTCCTCCTGCTCACCAAAAATCCTCAACCACCACCTTCACCTCACCAACCGCCATCACCTCACCCATAAACTCCACCTCACCCACCACCTCCCATCCTCCTTTGGCTGGCACCCCTGGTAAGCCCACCCCTCCTCCTCCTCCTCCTCCTCTTCCTGACCATCATTGGTTTCTGATCCTTTGATCATTAAACCTCTAGGTCCCCCCGCACCTCCTTGCTAAATCCTCCAGGTAAGCTCCCTCCTCCTTCTCCTCCTCCTCCTCCTCCTCCTCCTCTGCCACCGCCGGCAGCCTTGTTTTCCTTTTCCTTTTCCTCCTCCTCTTCCCCTGCCCGCAATTGATAAATCAATTGATAGCCAGAAGCATCCTCCTGCTCCACCTCTGCCGCAACCGGTGTGGAAACAAGAGCAGTGATACCCCCAAAGTTGTCCTCAAGTTCCGGAAGTCATTGGTCTAAGCGTCTGTAAGGAGATTGGATGCGATGAGTTTAAGAATAGAGAGAGTGATGATAAGATAAATTCCTTCCCTCCAATCCTTCTTATACCATTTCCTGGTGGTCTGGTGATATGAACTATATGATATGTATGGTAATCCGATAGCCTCCCCCCCAACCTGGAGTTGAGAGTGAGGTATTTTTGAGTCCTCCCTCTCAACCCTAACCTAGGTACAACCACAAGCAGCAAGATAGATGAAAACATAACCCCAAGTACAGAGCCCTAGCTCCACCCTAACCCTACCCCATACCACCCACCCCGTCCAAAACCCACCCCTTTGATATCACGTACGTCCGGTTTGTCCTTCTCATGGCGCAGCCCTCCGCCACGCCCTACTCGGAGCCCCCCATGTTTATCCGTCTGCGCGCGCCCGCGGTTCCCGCAATCCGTGAGTTGGCCCACGCTTATGCCCGCGCAAACCTCCCTGGCGCGTATAAACCCCAATTGCCCCGCCCTTGCCTTCCGGACTAGCCCCCCGCAAGCTTGGTTGGGCCGGCTCCATCACTTGGTCTGCGTTCCCTGGGCGGGTTGCTGCCCGGCACCCCCCCCCCCCCCCAGAGTAGGCCCAACCCGCACCTGGTGCCAAGCCCCGCAATCCCTGCTGCTGAGCCCAGAGCAGGCACTGCTGAGACTGCGCGCACCCCAAATGCTGAGACCAACCTACCCAATTGCTGAGCGTGCATCCCGCAACGCAGCTCCCAATCCGAGGTTATAAATACGACACCACACCGGAAATCAATCAATTAATTGCAGGCAGGGGCCTCCTCCTCCTCCTCCTCTGCCCCCACCTGCAATTGATTGATTGATTGCTGGCGGCCTCCTCCTTCTCCTCCTCTGCTGCCACCGGCAGCCTCCTCCTTTTCTTACTATGCCGCCACCGGCAATTGGTCAATTGCAGCCTCCTCCTCCTCTGCCACCACCTTCAATCAATCAATTGATTGATGGAGGCCTCCTCCTTCTACTCCTCTTCCGCTGCCATAAATCAATTGATTTATATCAGGAAGCAGGCTCCTCCTTTTCATCCTCTTCTGCCACTGTAAATCAATTTATTGTGGCCTCCTCCTCCTCTGCTGCCGCTGGCAATCAATTAATTGATTTTGGGTGCCCTTCTCCTGCTCCTCCTATGCCGCCGCCAGAAATTGATCAATTGTGGCCAGCAGCCTCCTCCTCCTCCTCTTCTCCTGCCGGTGATCAATCAATTGATTGCCAGAGGCCTCATCCTCCTCCTCCTTTTCCGCCGCTGGCAATCAATCAATCAGTTGTGGGCAGCGGCGTTTGATGGATGGATTTGATTGCCTGGGGATTAGACCAAATGGATCATATGACCATCCAAGGAATATTCCCATCTTTAGAATGCGCACTGGCCAATATGGAAATTGCACACTTGGCTTAGTGGTTAAAGCATCACTCACCAATTTTGAGCTCATGGGTTCAAATCCCATAGTGTGCAACAAAGTTTTGCGTTGTAAAACAGCCACTGCCCTCCAAATGTTATAAAACTAATCAAATCCTGTATTTATCCTCACCCCAAGCGGAGTAATTGCATGGGAGGGAACAAGATGACTTGACAAAAATACAGAGATGTGGAAAAAATAGGGCTTTCAAGCCTCAAAATGTCATACAATAAAATGGGGGAGGATTTTTGGATGTAGAGTTCATTGGGGATGTTTTCTTTTGTCCATTGAATTTTTGAGTCAAATTATGGAGGTAGGTTTTCTGAGGGGCCATTTGAAAAGAGTAAGAGGGATGAAGTGATGAAGAAATTTAATGAAAGCAGGGATGAAGCAATGAAGTGATGAAGTGATGAAGCAATGAAGGAATGAGAGTTGGGATTTGATGAAAGCAGGGCTGAAGGGATGAAGCAATGAAGCAATGAGAGTTAGGATGTGATTAAAGTGATAATTTGATGAGAGTGATGAAGCAATGAGAGCTTTCAAGTAGTGAGAGTGATGAAGTGATGAGGGGATGAGAGTGATGTGGCCAAGAGGATAGTAAGAGATGAGAGAAATGAAGCAATCAGAGTGATGAAGTCTTGAAGTGAAGAGGATAGGAAGAGATGAGAGCAATGAATCAAAATTTTACAATGAGTTTAGAGGTTAAAAAAAGGGGTGATAACCTGGAATGATGTGTGGTTGAGGCAGTGAAAGGCTTTAAATAATTCATTTGAAAAAACCAACTTATTTTCAGGTAAATCTGACACCTCTGATGTGAAATAAGTGGATTTTTTGATTTTTAAAGGCGGGTTTGAAATGGCATATTTGTGTTCAAACCCGCCATTAAAAAATGATGGTTTTTCTTAACTCTGATACACTCTTATTAATAACTCAGATTTTTTCTGTCTGACAGAAACTCCAAATAAATTAAATTTTTGGTTTTGGGATGAAATCTTAGTCCAAAAGTATTTTTGGTTTTTTTGGTTCAAGCTGGTTCCCTTCTATGAATATTTTGTTGTTATATGAAGCCTTGGAACACACAAAACTGGACTTAAAGAGCTCAATTTATGATTTTATAAATTTTTTTATATAAAAAGGAAAAAAAATCTGGCAGATAAAAAGAACAGAGAAAGTATTAAATAGGCCCGGGGTGAAAATTCAAGTGGATTGAGGTTGTACAAGCATTAAACAAGAATTCCACTGGTTGAGAGTCAGTTCTTTTTTTTAGTTTTCTGTTGAATTGTTCCTTTCTAAAATCTTTAAGCTTGCTGAAATTATCAATAAGTGAGCAAGTTGAAATCAATTTATGAATTTTCTCAGCTGGGTGAGATTTTTGGTAAATGATAGGTTCCATGAAGAATTTTGAATCAATAATCTTTCAAGTAATCTTACTGTCTCAATTAAAGCATTACATTGATTCCCCCATCCGGTTTGTGAATAGTAAAATTTAGTACTTTAAAATTAAATCCAAAGAACATGATGAATTCAAAAACCAGTTAAATTCTTTTTGCATGATAGAATAAATTGAAGGCCTGGTTATGGGCAAAAGCTAAATTATCAGTTGTCATAATTATGATTCATTTTTATCATCTGCCTTTTAAATAGTTTTGATTCAGTTGCTATGAAATTTGAAGCTAATGTCCTCTGTTAAACCTGAGATTCATGTGCATTGTATCAGAGTTATAACTGAATTTGCTGTTTGTTGGAAAAGAGTTACATGTTTTGTATTTTGGAGATATGGTTTAATGAACCTCCAGTTACACCAGAGTTATTTCTTTTGGTAACAAAAACATTACAGGCAGGCACACGCTAGCATGTGCCTCCATTTTTCACCTGTTGTATCTGATACCCTTACTATACCATAATTAATGTTACTACTTGATTCTATCATGTTGCTCCCTACCCATTTTTGCAAACATTTTTTCAATAAAAATGAATGCTTTTTTCCAAGTAATGTGGTTTGAGGTAAGGGATTCAAGTGAAGAAGTTTTTATTTTTAAATGAAGCTTTGGAATTTACCCTATAGGTGCCTTGGGTTTGACCTGAAGTACCAGTAGCTTTCATTGGTACAGTTTTGACATGTTTTTCAATTCCTTGAGTTAACTATCAACTTTCCCTGGCTCCCAAGATAAAAATGATTGGTTAGTGTACTACCTGTAAGTTACTGTTTCACAGAATAAAATGAAGCAAATAATGGATAGTAACTGATATCAAAAGGTTTTCTAGTATTCCCAAGGTTTCAAAGATATATGTTGGCTACTCAACCACCACAATAACCTAATATTGGACCACTGGTTGAACCAACAATGAACAAAATTGAGGAAGGACTGAGGCATCAATGCTAAATGTGCAAGGATGAAGTGAGAAATGGAGACCAAAAAGGATGCAGGGGAATGAAATAATGGAAGATAAGGGAGAAAGAATGGTGGGAGAGACTTCATTGAACAGCTAATTTTAAGCAAAAAAATCTCAATTGTTTTGTGCCATTGGAGAACAATTAAACGGTTTTGAAAGGAAAAGAAGTCAAGGGGTATTTGAAAAAAGTTTCAAGGAAAAGGATGTAAAAATATTTAATGTAAGGAGATGGATTGAGTGCAAATTCAAGGAATTTTTGAACTGTAAAGTTCAGGGACCTCTTTAATAAGTTTCAGCTTGCTAATATTTAAACAGAAAGCTTTCAAAGTACCAAAAATAAAAAAATGAATTAATAAGAAGGAGTAAAATTAAGAATATCATTGCATATTTGGATTGCCCACCCAAGCTTAGGTAGGGTAATTTGTTTAGGCTCACCCACCAACCCCACCTTTGAATTCCTACTTCTTAAGGCACTAAAACAAGCATATTAAATAAATAGACCAAAAAACATGACACCACCCTTTTCACTTCTTTGGCCAATTTAATGCTTCATATTTATTTTCAGGTATAAGTTTCATTCCTAAAAATAAGTCAGGAACTTAAAACTTTTTTCTTCTAAATTCCAAGGTAGTTTGTTGAAATCCCCGCATGCAGCTGCAATCCCACACTTCCACACTTCTGAAATGCTGCACACAGTCTGTATTCATCTGAATTTTCCCACATGCAAAAAAGGATCAAATACTGTATGCATTAACTGATCAACACCACATGCATAGCCTAGATCCGCAGACAGATCATTCCCACATGTAGCAGGACACATCTGCTCACCCTGGATCTGCTATTCAGAGAAATTAAAAGAAGGTACCAAACATAATCATCAAAACCTGGAAGGATAAAAAATGCATATTTGATGACCTGAAAAATGCATATTTTATGATCAAAAGCTATTTTTTTTAATTAAATAATAACACAGAAAACCAAATTATAAAATACTTAAAAATAAATATGAAACAATAAAGGATACCACAAAAATAACAGATCATGATCTTTGAAAACCAAAAATCATATCAATAAATCAGCAAAAAAAATACTATCAGATACTAAAATGATCAGTGGATGCTAGAAAATCATTAAAAAATAACTTCAGATAATTTTATTTGAATACAGTAATCCAAAACAGGATCATTTTAAATACCACTAGATCAACAAACAAACAAAAAGACTGTTCTAAACTCAAAATAATGCACGTATCCTGTATATCCAGTTTCAGAAGTGTTTCAGAAACAAGGGGATGCTGAAACCCAGCTCTAAATTCCCCAATATCCTCAGCAAATGGATCCTTCCCTCTCCACGTTCCCTGAGGGTTTTCTTTCAAACCCAATACCACACCTTATTTGGCCCATGTCCAACAAGAATTCATCAGATATCATCCCAGAAAACATGCCAAAAGCTATTCATGTACTTATAAAATATAATGAAGTAAATTATGGCCTCATTCTTAAAATTATGTGAGTATCAATTCAACCATTATTTTCTTTTGCACTGAAGATAAATTTCTAAGCAAACCTTTAAGACTTAAGCCCTTCCAAGTGTGAGCTATTGCAGGTAGCAATAAATTCACTGCTTAAATAAATGATTCATTTCCTCTCTGCTCTGGAAAGTTTTCTATCATAGCCCAGCCATACAAAATTATTATTTGGTAATACCCCTTATTGTAAATTCATAAGGACCCACTGCTCCAGAGTAACAGATTAAAAAGTTGATATCCTAAAGAAGAGGTGTTGAAGGCCCACAGTATGTATCAAATTTTTCCCCTCTTTATTATTCATTATTTTTTATATTGAAAACCATTAAAATAAAACCACTTAAAACTTGAAATTTCACAGTCCTTGGACTTTCCTTTGGAGATCTATTACCCTTTATTTTGAAAAATATATTTATTCTTGAATCCCACCACTTCTAGTGGCTAAAGGACAGCAAGTTTCCTAGCATCTGGAAACTGAAAATAAGGGTTTATAAGACAATTGAACATGATGAAACAATGTACTGTGTGACTGAAAAAGATTAAATTGAAGAATTTCTAAATATAATAAAGGACCAGGATAAAATCATGCCTTCAAAAATGATAAATCCACACCAACCTTCAAAGAAAGGCATGATTATAAGAATTTCTTTCTAAGAAATTCATAACTTCTGGCATGTTTTCACACCTCAAAAAGGTTTTGAAAAATTAAAACTTTGTTCCAATAAAACAAAGGCATGAATATAGAAATTTGAGGTTTGGAATGCCTTTTTAAGGTTTAAAAGAGTACCTGGGGTGGGAGAACACACCTCTGAAGACGTTTTGGGTCCCTCAATACCTTGGGTGACTAGATTTGGGCCACCAGAACTCCTATAGAGTCTTTCTGTCATAGAAATATTTATTGAATTCAAATTGGGAACCAATGGGGTTAATAAAATATTTAAAAATGCAATAAATATCAGTTTTTTTCAAGGGATTAAAATCTGAGCTCAAATCTGAAACAAGAATTTATTTAATATAATAAATTTAATAAATATTTTAAAATTGATTTTCTTAAAAAAAAGAGGAATATCTTCAGCCAAATATAGATAAATTTGTAGAAGAACAAAAAAAATAAAAATAAATAAAACACAAAAAACATCAAAAAAAAGAAAAAAGAAAAATGAATGAGGAGAACAAAACTTTTTTCAAAAATTTTAACATAAAAATTATCAATCAAATAAAAAACTTGAGAAATATGAAAAAAAATCTCTTTCAAGAAAATTAAATTTTTTTGATGTGATGTGAATAACTTTGTTCCAAACCTAAACTGAAAAATAGGAAAATGCTACATATATTCATTTCATCAAGGGAGTTCAAATATTTTGAAATAATTCAAAAATAATCTCATCAAATGTAAAAAGAAAAGAGTTAAACATAAAAATTAATTTATTTGAATAATAAATGGTATTTCCATTTGGATGTAAATTCCATTTACCAAAAATAAAGAGAAATTGGAAAATTTGACATGTCAGTTTTTCACAAGGATAATTAAAATGAGTTCTAATATTAGGGTGTATCAGAGTTAGCAAACCCGCCATTAGAAACCTGCCATTAAAATGGCTGGTTTCTGAAATACACATACCCCCTAACTGGTGTATTTCAAAATGGCAGGTTTCATGAAAATGGCATATTTCAAAAATCAAAACTGCCATTGAACCTGCCATTTATGCATCATCATCCATCCACCATCCATCAAATCCAAAACACCCATCCACACCTCCACCTCAGTAAATCCATACCAATCCCATCTCCATTGCATCACACACATCTCATCTCCAGCGCTTCACATCTCCATTGCTTCACATCTCTATTGCTTCACATCTCTATTGCTTCAAATCTTTATTGCTTCAAATCTCTATTGATTCACATCTCCATCTTCACAAAAATTCCATCATCATCTCATCAACCCGCATCAAATCACCATCTTTCTCATTATGTCCCATCAAAATTCCTGGAAGCAAGTTTAAAAGGCAAAAAAGCTGACTGCACTATTGTTAGTATTTGACTGCAATTCAGACTCCAATTCAGACTCTGATTTTGAATAATCTTGGTTGGCTTTGAATGCTCTATTAAAAAAGCAATACATCACAATACATGATTCCAACAAGACAAATTCTCCACAAACCTATGTATGAAAGGCAAAAGCTTCATCTCCTCCCCAACTTAAGCTTCCAGCAACTGTTCCAAACTCTATTGCCTTCATTCATAAAACTTTTGGAGATGATTGAAGACCACCACATCTTCCAGAAAAATTTTTGGAATCCTCAACAAAATCTAGATATAAAACTGGCTGTTGCTCTATGTAGATTTGGATCAAATGGAAATGGAGCAGCTATTCATCAATTAGAAAATCTATTCTCAGTTGGTGATGGAACCATTGACTCATACACCAAAAGAGTCATGATTGCTATCCTATATTTCCGTTTCTCAGTACTTTCTTGGCCAACCAAAGAAGAAAAAAAGGAGAAATCTCAAGTAATGGAGACTGAAGGATTTACTGGTTGCATTGGTTTTTTTGACAGAACCACCATCCCCTTGAGTCAAAAACCCAAACTAGATGGCAACCACTATTTTGATTGGAAAAAGAGGCAATTGATTCATTTTTTTCCCAATGAATTTGATAAACATTTTGATCACACACTGACAAAATATGTTTCATCTGTTCATTTAGGTACTCCATGGCCCTAAAACTTGTTTGTGATAACAAAAAGAAGTTCATATCCCTCAAACCTGGCCTTCCGGGATCTTGTCATGATTCATGTGTTTTCAATTGGATGCAGATTGCCCAAAAAAAAGAGAACTACTTTGACCACAATCAATACCTTCTGACAGATTCAGCTTATGCTAGTGGTAAATATATGGTTCCAGCATACCAGAATGTTTCTTCCAACAATCAAGGAAAAACCAATTCCAACTATCATCTTTCCCAATCACAAGTTTGAATTGAGCATTCGATAGGAGTCCTGAAAAGAAGATGGGCCAGCTTAAGGGAAGTTCAAAACCAGCTTCAAAACCCCAAAGACATGAAGTTCCTCATCAACTGTATTATCACTTGTGTAATCCTTCACAATCTTTTGGCCAACATCAAAGATGAATTGGACAAAATATTTGAAGATGATATTCCAGATCCGCCTCAAGTCATCCCTGTCTCATCTTTTCCCTCATCTTCTTCTATGAGAGAACAGATTCTTCCTTTCACCCTTGCTTGCTTTGATGAGTAATGTTTCATTTTGAACTAGGAAAAAAATCCCTTCACAGTATTTTTTTGGTTTTGGTTGTTCATCCAAGATTCCTAGGCTGAGTTTTTTTTTCTCTTTTTGTGGGGTTGACTTAGACAAAACAGACTCAAAACTTCCAAACCACCCACCTCACCCCACCAAACCACCAGTTGGTCCACTCCTTCCTCCTCCTCACCAACCACCTCCACCTCACACCACCTCCTCACCCACCTCCTCTGCCTCACCCACCACCTCTGCCTCACTCACCACCTCCACCTCACCCACCACCTCCCCTACTCCTTTGGTTGGAACCCCTGGTAAGCTTCCACCCCCTCCTTCTCATCCTTCTCCTCATCCAACCCCATCAACAGATACTTATCCTTTGATCCATCCCCCTTAGGCGCCCCCCACATCCTTACTTCTTCTTTTCTCAGGTAAGTTACCCCCTCCTCCTCATCCTCCTCTTCCCTCCATCCTTGATGACCTCTTTTCCCTCTCTCTTTGTCCCTCACCATAAACCCCCCCCTGCTCCCTTGCTTGCCCGGCCCCTCTGCTCCCTTGCCCCCCCTTCAATTGGACTGCCCCCCCTTTTTTGGGTTTGCCAGCCCTGCCACCCCCCTTGTTTGCTCCCCCCCCCCCTTGTTTGCTCCAGCCCCCCCCCCGCTCCCTTACTTACCTGGCCCCTCTACTACCTTTCCCCCCCCCCCCCTTCAATTGCCACACCCCCCCCCCCTTCATTTGGTTTTCCAGCCCCGCCACCCCACCCCCCCGCTTTTTTTTCTCTTGCCGGCCCCTGCCACTGGCTTGCTGCTCTGCCCCCCCCCCTTTGATCCGCCCCCCTGGTTGCCGCCAGCCCCCTCCCTCCCTCTTGGTTGCTGCCAGGATCCCCCAAACGCCCTCCTGCCCAGCCAACCAAGCCACCCCCCCCCTCCCTGGCCCCCATAGCCCAGCCCAATTTGTTCACACCCAGGTAATTTTTTTTTTGTGATGATGTGACTGATTTTTTTTTTGGTAATAAGCCTGGCCCAATTTGTTCACGCCCAGTAATTTTTTTGTTTTTTTTTTTGTGATCATGTTACTGATGGCTTTTATTTTTTATTTTTTTTATTTTATTTTTTGGTAATCCTTTTTTCACAGCTTTTACTTCAATTCCATTGCTTCTGCCACTGCACTCACAATTTTATACTCTGAATTGAATCCCTTCTTGATCCTCACCCCAAGCCAATCATTTGCCTGGAAGGAAGCAAGATGGAAGGAGATGAGGTGACAAACATAAAGAGAGGTGGCAAGCTGATGACTTTGAAGCAAAAGAGTGATCAAATGAGGGTATTGTAAATCTCTTTGGAACTTGCAGAGGGGGCATCAAAAAAAAGGTTGTATGGTCTGGACGGAAACTACAACCTTTGGATCTGTATCCTGCCATCACTGCTGAAAAAAAAGAACAATCAAAAACCCTCACCTGCTGAGTTCAAACATGCCAAGCAGACAATGAAGCAATTCCATTTCTTCAGCCATGGCAAAGTAATTTTTCTCAATGATTCTGATCACAAGGTTCTTATTGCAATAATTGAATTTTTCCCATTGGATAAAATTTCTGAACAAGAAAAGAAATACATCAACTTTTTTACAACTTTTCTTCACCATTAAAAAAAATTTCAACACTGTAGGTTGCTCAAGATCTTGGGGTGGAAAAAAGTGGGCAATTTGATGGCAAAAATTGATACACCCCTTTGATTTATTTGGAAGCTATTTTAAGAAATCATCTATTCAATCTTCCCCTCAAGATTATGCTTTTCTCAATATTGAGGCAGACAAATTCTCTCAAATTTTAGGACAAATTCTTTGCAATTTGGCCAGAATTACCTTTGAATCAAATTGTGAAATAATGAAGGACAACTTCATCCCCTCCCTCTAATCACTCTAAATTGGTTCTTGGCCTACTCCCTTTGACTGCTATCCACATGTCACTTTCACATCCAACTCTTTTTACAACTCACTTCACATTGAAAAAGGTGAAATTTCTGAGTATTCCTTTTTACTTGCAGTTCCAACCAAGAAATCTAATGGAAAGCTTATTGAAACTACAGATGAATATCAATTATCAGACAACCAATTTTTTTTCCTGACCTGGGACTTGGAATTGATTTCAAGCAAAAATGTATAGTCAAATTGGTTTGGGAAGCCAATAAGTACAAGCACTGTACTTTTCCTGCTGTGGAGAGCACCACTCATACAAGAATGGCAATGTCAATGCAAATCAACAAAACCACTTCAAACACTTGCAGGGACTTGGGGAGTGGGAAAAGATAATCTAGGGAAAAAAATATAAATAAAAAGAAAAAATGTTTTTTATTGGGTGATGTTGAATTCACAACTCCAGTTGTGTGGGAGTTGTGTAAGGCCCTACACCGCTCAAATGAGCTGTGGGGGCCCATAGACGACTACAAAGGGCTGTTTCAAACACGCGCCACCCCTAGGGGGTTGTGTAGGAGCCGTTTACCCCCCCAAACACGGCAATTTTGAGCCGTGTACCCCCATACACGCCTCAAAACCTCCGTGTTTGGGGGTGCACAACCCCCAGAATTTGTACCAGAATTTTGGGCACCCCCTGGACCACACTTGGGTTCCATAAACCCAAATTTGGGATCAACGCATTGTTTTTACTTTAGGGCTTGTCATGTTACTTGTCTTTTTTTTTGGTGTTTTTACTTTAGGGCTTGTCAAGTTAATTTCTTTTTTTTTGGTGTTTTTAATTTAGGGCTAGTCCAGTTACTTGTGTTTTTTTGGGTCTTTTTACTTTAGGGCTAGTCCATTTTATAGTCCCAGTTTTTTTGTTTTTTATTTATTTTTTTATTTTTTTGTTTTTTTTAACCAAAAAATCAACATTTTTTGATTTCTTTGATTTTTTGGTTGATTCCTGTTTTTTGGAAGGTTTATTTGATTCATGGGTTATTTTAGTGCCCTTTCATTCCATTTTTTTTATTTTGTTGGCTCACCGCAGTTTGGTTGTGTGTGGGATGCCACACAACTACATTTGAGCAGTGTACAACTCCACACAGCTTGAATGTAGTCATGTGTAATCCAACATGCTGGTGGACCAGGCTGGGTTGGCAGCGCAACTCTTTGAGCGGTGGGGTGTTGTAAACAGCTTGGATTGGACCTTGTGTCATGCCACACTGCCCCTTTTGAACCATGTTCACAGCTCAATGAGCCGTGAATTTAACATTTCTCTTTTTTATTGGGGGGGTTGAAAATAGTCTTAATCATTGTTGTAATCAAAAATGTTTTTCTTTTCTTTTTAAGTTTTTCATCAAAGCAAATATATTTACAGGCCCAGAATTTGAGTAATGTGCTTTAATTCATCTTCTTTTTGACTGCTACCAATCTATGCTGCAGCCATTGACCACTTATCCTTTTTTTCTCTTGCCAGTAGTTCCCTCTACATTTCCAGTTGTGCTTGCTGTTGATCCTTCTCCTTTTCCTCTTTTTGAAATTCTAGCTCAGCCTGTTTCAACTTCCACTCAGCATCCAATTTTTGTTTATGAGCCAACCTCTTGGCGTTCTGCTTTTGAAAATGAATAGCTAGTTGAAAATCCCACTTCTTCTTTTCAAACTGAAGTTTTTTAGATTCAATTTGCAATTTCACTGTTTTTCTGAGGGGAATAGGAATGAGCTTTATTGTTAAAGCAAGGATAATCCAATGGGCTTACTTGAATCTTGCTTCTCCATGATCTCCTCAAAGCCCAAAAAAATTGAAGTGTTTCTCCTCTTTTGAATGCTATTGGGGTTGATGTTGATGGAATTGGAGGCATTTTTCTTTCCCTTTGCAAAGGAGGTATGTGTGGGAACATCATTGCTCTCATTTGAAGGGGATGTGGGAGGGCCCATTGGCTTGAGTTTTTGGCCATTCAGGAGTGGATGAGCCAGTTTTTTTACAATATAAATCAGTCATGATTAACCAGGCAGAAGAGAAAAGACCTTAGTTCCTTACTTGAGCAGATCTTGATGGCAATGTTGATATGGAAATGAAATCCTCCTCATTGGCCTAGTTCTCCAGTTCTTCCACCCCAGTAAGAGAGCAATGGAAAGAATTGAGTGAGGGGTCCAAGGTTGGTTTTGAATCATCAATCAAGGCGGAATTAGATGTGATTGTAGCTGATTGTGTTTGAATATCCTCCTTGGTATCAAATGGGGGCCACTCAAAGGCAAAGGTTTCATCCAGGTCCTCATTGCTAGGCTGAGCATCCCCAGCCAAGTCCTTGGCATTAACTGAATCATATTGTTGGGCGTCAAAAGCAGCTTAAGGGGTGATGTTGGCGTTCTTTCCAAAGATTTCATCCATTTGAATATAAAAAGGACAAATGGATTCCAACTTATCAACCACTGAGTTGATTCCCTTGGCTTTGTCCAAGTCAGTGATACCAAAGCCAGTGGAGATTGAAATGGAGTTGGCTTTTTTGTACTTGGCTTGATAATTCTTGCATTGCTCCCTCATCTGTTTGGATGAAAGATCCAGCCTACCTTTTGTTTTGTTCTTGAGTTCATTGGCCATCAGGAGATAACCATTGACCTTAGAGGATGGAGGTTGGCCAACGCGTGTTTCATTGTTGGATCCAAAGCAAGTATTGTAGTTGGACAGAATTTTGAGCCAGTTTACCAGGATGATGTGATCAGCTCTCTTGAGCTGACTTGAGCCTTTGGAAACTGATGGGGGAGGATTTTTGGATTTTGAGTTCCTGGGGGATGTTTGCTTTGGTCCATTGGATTTTTTAGTGGACTTGCAGGGGAAGGATTGCTGATGGGCCATTTAAAAAGAGACAGAGGGATGAAGGGATGAAGGGCTATGAGAGCATTTAAGTGGTGAGAGTGATGAAGTGATGAGAGGATGAGAGTGATGAAGCAAAGAGGATATTTAGAGATGAGAGTGATAAAGTTACAAGAGGTATAAAGCTATGAGAGTTAGGATGTGATGAAAGCAATAAAGTGATGAGAGTGATTGAGTGATGAGGATAGTGATGAAATGAGAGTTAGATTGATTTGATGAAAGAAATAAAGAGATGTGAGTGATGAAGTGATGAGGATAGCAATTCAATGAGAGTTAGCTGGATGTGATGAAAGCAATAAAGTGATTAGAATGATGAAGTGATGAGGATAGTGATGAAGAGATGAAGAGCAATGAATTATTTTTTTTTCAGATGAGGTTGGAGTTAGAATTTTTTGGAGGTTGAAGGTGAAAGACCAGGGGTGTATGAAGTGGACAGGCAGTGGAAGCCTTTACATACTTTACTTGAAAAACCTCAGTTATTTCCAGGTAAATCTGACACATCTTATGTGAAATAAGTGGGTTTTTTGATTTTTAATGGCGGGTTTGAAATGGCGGATTCGGTTTGAAACCCACCATTAAAAAATGGCGGGTTTGCTTAACTCTGATAGGTCTTATTACACTAAATTATTTATTGAGAAATATAGTAATAATATTAAAATGAAAAAAATGGTTTCTTTGAATAAAAAATAATGTTTCTGATTTCTAAATATCTTTTTCAATAAAATATGAAAAAATTACACGTAAACCTATTCAATGAGAGGAATTAAA